>BMAU01001448.1:0-15913 GCA_019973935.1 Trichonephila clavipes | reverse complement strand
TTTTTAAATAGCTATTTTTCTGTCTTGCTTCTAAAGTATGCAAAGTCATTCAAACTTTTAAACAATCTTTTACTCTCAAATCGACCTCGTCGCACAGGTTGCATTTGCAGTCGCACACGTTTCATTTGCAAATAGCCAACTACTGAAAATCTTTTTGGAAACATTCTTCTCTCAACAGTGTTGTTGTTTCGAATACAAAAAGTAGTTTTTAAGGTGTGTATAACCAAAGTGAGAAATTTACCAATAGTAAACTCGTGGTAAATCATATCACGCCACTCACTCATCGGTGGTCATTATCCATCCGGATTCTTCCGTGACATATTTCAAAATGAAATTCCCTCTGACTTTATTGTCTCTATCGACATTGAACAGGAATCCAGTCTTTGTACGTTCAAACTCAAGAGACACATAACCTTCCTCCGCATTACAACCATAAACATCAATTCGGGTCCCAACATTGCAAGTGAGAACGTACTTTTCCAAAAATGTGGTAAAAGTATCGCAAATTTTTAGTGTCCATTATTAACAATTTCATTTTACACTAACTATTTATTCATCAAGCAAAAGTCGTATCCCGTTCCTTCCCGAAATTGTTGACCAAAAAACATTTTTTCTGTCGAACGGGTCACTGGCACTGATGGTTCTTCTATACACATGTGAGCACAATTTCGTTTCCAGGCTTCAAAACTCAAAATTTCCAGCGGAGATCGTTCTGGATTTTTAGCCAGTCCGTCTCGCGTCAAAGGTAGAGGTCGACCCGTTCGACATTGATATTTCAAAATGGTCATGATATTTTTCATATGGACACTGTTTTGCAAAGGCAATTGCTCTTGCACCACTCGTATCAATTGAAAAGTAGGCTACAATTCCGCATTTTTGAAACACTGCTCGAATATCGGAAAAGGCAGTCACACGTTCAGCGTCTAATCGCCTTAACAAGCTGAACCAGTGTTTGGCCGACGTTCTGTACACAATTTTCGTGTTGGGCACCACGATAAAAGTACACGTATTTAAATATTTATAAGTTCCATCCAGCGTGATGCCCTTGTTGTAAGGGGAGACCACGGGTCAAGAGGCATGCATCGGGCAAACGTTGAAGCAACTCTTGACCCGTATACCCTCGTGTAAAGACAGTCGAATACCCATGGCGTGTAGACAATTCAAAGACTTGGGTCTGAGTGGAAAAGCATTGCAATTCACTCAGCAATAGAGCATCGACCCGAAAATAGTCATCCCGTTCCTCTTGGGATTTCAAATGTTTACTATCCAAAGTGCCTTGCGTATCGGATTTGGTGACACGAGTTGCAACTGAATCAAGATTTATAAAGCCATATTATTTAAACATCTGTTTCCATTCTTTGAGGCCGTGTTATCAGAAGGTACATCTTCCCTCTTATCCATCTGTCCATTCTTTGAGGCCGTGTTATCAGAAGGAACTACTTCGATCTTATCCATCTGTCCATTCTTTGAGGCCATGTTATCAGAAGGAACATCTTCTCCATCTGTCCATTCTTTGAGGCCGTGTTATCAGAAGGTACATACTTCCATCTTATCCATCTGTCCATTCTTTGAGGCCGTGTTATCAGAAGGTACATCTTATCCATCTTATCCATCTGTCCATTCTTTGAGGCCGTGTTATCCATCCACCCTCTTATCCATCTGTCCATTCTTTGAAGAAGTACATCTTCTCTTATCCATCTGTCCATTCTTTGGGCTTAGTATCAGAAGTATCTAAGTATCTAAAGAAGCCTTCATGTTCGTTGAAGCAATGTCTAAAGACACCTCGGAGGAATCCTCTTCCCACAAATTATTTGAAAACAGGTCCTCGTTGTCGGGTGGAGGGGTGTGATTACAATATTCATCACACAAGTGTGGCAAGTCCAGCAAGCTTCTATAGACTCTTTTACCCTCGAAACTTGAGGTGTGTGTCTGTTTCATTTCTATATAGCCCACGGTGGAAAATTCTTCAGGATAACCCACGTCCTCGGGTGGAGAGGTCCTAATGTGAACACAATCTCCTTCTTTGTACATGTTCACAATGGGATCAATAATTGTAGTAAGTATATCAAGCAAAACATCAGGTGTGACTGTTGTTGGACAGTCTTCATCCTCCGAATCCTCCGGATCCTCCTGATAATATTTAAACACTAAAGCGACTGCTTTTTCATAAAATTCACTTTCAACATCATGACAATACGCGAATCCTTTCGGGAACTTATAAAACTCAATCTCCACTTCATCGTCGGTCAGAGTAAAACCCTGAAATTCGATACTAGTTCGTTCAGGACAATTGAAAACGTATTCAGTCAAAAAAGCTGGAAGGGTCTTGTCATCAACTAGGACCATATAAAATGAATCACAGTATCTCTTCAGAATGGGAATCATTTTGGCAATGTGACAAAAGATGCTGTTGAAGAAAAAAAGTTGACAGCTCTCAGCAGCAGCGGGCTTATAAAGCCATATGGTAAAAAAAAATTATTTTTTTTTAAATACAAATTTTATTTTGATGTGTATCCTTTCAAGAGTACCATTGACAATTGCCTTTTAACATATACTTATGGAGACAACTGTAAAACATGAAAAAAGGTTTCTTTTACAGTCCGTGCCATAGGAAATATACAAATTAACATGCCTGGGTAAAGCACTCTTTTCAGTTCTTGTTGATCATTTGCAGTTTCCTCTTTACCCAAATAAGCTTCTTTTTAGCCATGTCGATGCGAACTGGGGGCACCAGCCTAATCCTTGAGGGTGTTTGCATGTTTCTCCCAACCCAGATAAGTTTTCCTTTATGCAAATTTGTCTCATCTTTGATCTGCCCCATATCATCTGAGGTCCCAGGTAGGCTATCTGAAGCCATGTCATCTGAGGCCATGTCATCTGAGGTCCCAGGTAGGCTATCTGAGCCATGTCATCTGAGGAACTCTGCATGTCATCTGAGGCCATGTCATCTGAGGAACTCTGCATGTCATCTGAGGTCCCATGTAGGCCATCTAAAGAAGCCTGTATGTTGGTTGAGGTCTCTAAAACTCCATCACTTGAAAAACACTCCATGCCATCTGAAGCATGTAAAGTGTCCACCTCTATGTTATTTGAGGTCACGTTCTCTGCATGATTTGAAGACATGCCATCCTCATTCTCTGCATGATTTGGAGACATGCCATCCTCATTCTCTGCATGATTTGGAGACATGCCATCTAAAACCTCATTCTCTGCATGATTTGAAGAATCCTCATCCGAGGTTGTATTATCTAAAGCCACACAAGACCTATTCTCTGAGGTCTCGAAAGAATCCTCCACCCTATCCATGGGATTCCCCAGTGTACTGTGTGAAGCCACCTCTCTCTTCTCCAAGGGTGGCAAGTCCATCAAATTTCTAAAGATCCTTCTACCCTCGGTTCGGGGTGTCGTACCCGTTTCATTTCCAGGTAGGCTACGGTTGAAAACCGTTCCGGACACCACACTCTCTCGTAGTCTGCACGCGTGGTCCAAATGTGAACACTCGTGTGGGGCGTATGCACCTTTAACATGGGAAAGTTGCGAATAAATGGATTAATCACCATATCGAACCAAGCATCGGGTGTCAGGGTCCATCCATTCTCTTCCGAGACGTATTTGGACATGAAAGCACGTCCATAGTCATTATATTCCTGCTCCATATTATACAGGAACCCACTCTGGGTCCTTGTAAACTCAATCTCCACAATACCATCGTTCCAATTGCAACCCTGCAATTCAATTCGAGTGCCCACATGACAATGGAGAACGTACTGGGTCAGAAATTCAGGAAAAGTGTTGTAATGGACCATGACCATATAAAATGGATCATTTAATCTCCTGAGGATGGGAATCATCTCTGCAATGGGTTGACAACAAAATAATATGTTGAAGCACTGAATCTGACAGCAAAATAATATGTTGAAGCAAATCAACTAATGTGTTGACAACAAAATAATATGTTGAAGCACTGAATCTGACAGCAAAATAATATCTTGAAGCAAACCAACTAAAGCTGACAACTCTCGGCAGCAGTGAAGCAAATAAACATTTCAACTAAAATATATATATAACTAATATATATATAGCAAAATATATAATATATAATATATAAAATAATATATATATATAATATAATAGCTATATATATATATATATATATATATATATATATATATATATATATATATAATATATATATATATATATATATATATATATATATATATATATATATTATATTATATTATGATATACAGTTTATACTGTCCTTTTCCTTTTCATTTTGAAAAATCCTTTCATTTGAAAAATGTTTTACAGAAATTTTTTTGTTTCCTTCTCTTTATTTACAATTGACATTTTTCTTGCTACAGGTACCATAGGTCACTTTTCATCCACCTTCTCTTTACCCCTTTATTACAGAGCATCCGTGCATCCAATGGTAAACGTTTTATCCACCTATCAGCTTGCTTGTTGGCCCAATATCAAATCGTTAAAACTCTTCCAGACCAATTTCCCCTGCGGTCGAACACATTTCCATTGCAAATATCCTACCAAGGTCCAATCGGGATGGGGTCGTTTCCCCACCGTCCATACCATTTCATCCGTCCAAATGAGGACCTTGGCATGATCCGAGTACACGTACAGAGTGCCAATCCCGACACAATCAAATCGAGCATGGCTTCCCGTGGAACGTAACGAGAGACCAAACAATGACTCTCGTCACTATGATCCAGGGGGATGTACAAAAATCCCTCTTTTATGCGTACAAACGTATTTGTAAGGTACTCGGGTTGGCCTCCATTGACTTGCAATTCAGTTCCAACGGGAATATTCAAAATGCAAGTCTCTACAAAATGGCGAAACACTTGTCGATGAATAACAATCAAATGATGAGTTTCCAAATGATATATTGGAAGCATGATGCTGTTGAAATATGTTGAGAGCAATCAAACGCACAGTCTGGCTCGCAGGCCAAGATCATGTGCCGATGTTGTATTTTACCCCTCTCGGTCTCTAATCCATCGCACAGACACCAAAAGGGTAAAAGGACACATTGATCGCGGATCCTTTCCATTTCCCGGCGAAACGTCTCAAACACGTCGTGTTTTACCATGATGTGAAACCACACCCATTCTCCTCTGAGGTAGCGACGAAGGATGCCCCATACATCGTTTCCCAAACCGCTCGCATCGTTAAAGCTTAGTCCCTCTTCCCACAGGTCGGGTTTTTCCAACACGGACTCGTAGAAGCCTTCCTCCATTCTGGGACGACCTTGCATGTCCCGCGGGATGGATTGAAAGTGCCTACACTCGCACACGTGGCTCTCCTCTTCCACCCCAATGTCCTCATCGTCTTGATCCAAATAGGCCCAGTAATCCTTGGCGTCCCGGGCGAAACGTTTCAAGCAGGATACGACATGATTGATGTGGTCGGGACGATTCTTTTGCCCGTGATCCCAATCATGACGTCCAAAGCAAAACACGCATTGCTTGCGAACATCCAGACCATGCTTTTCGGATGCATGTTGACGGTAAAAGTGCTTCACGGTCATGCTCTCGCGGCATTGAGGGCAACTTATACGATCATTTGCATGCTTTCTGTATGATTGTAAAGCGTTCTACGTAGACATGTCGCGTGCAAATCAAAAACTCTTCAACCAATCTTATCTGCGGTGAAATAAACTCAAATATATATCCTTACAGAAGGTCTAATCGGGATAAACTCAAATTATATCCTTAAAATAAACTCCAGGTGATATTCAATATCCTTGAAATAAACTCAAATCCTCCTCTATATCCTTGAAATATACTCAAATCCTCCTCTATATCCTTGAAATATACTCAAATCATCCGTGACTTTAAAATATACTCAAATCATCCTCTATATCCTTGAAATATACTCAAATCATCCTCTATATTCTTGAAATATACTCAAATCATCCAGTATTGTGATCTTCAGAATGTGGGAAAAAAGGAGTAGAATATAATTCACGAAAAATCAGGAATTGATGATGCCGTAAAATTCGTTAAGAGCAAACCAGCAAACTCTAATGTCGAAGCTCTAATGTCGAAGAAGCTCAACAGATGATATTGGCTAGAAGCTTATAAACTTTCAAGTAAAAAAAAAAAAAAAAAAAAAATTTTTTAGATTTTATTTTTCAGCTTGCCGAGAAAAAACTTTTAACATGCTTGAGGATTGTTTTACATTATTCATCAGGAACCACGACCATAATCCTTGGGTTTAATAATCTCGTGGTATGAATAGTTTGAGGCAACTGTAGATTTATTTTATATACATTTTTTTAATTCAGCAAGTCACTCAGGCTTGCAACAGTTCTTTTTCTTTTGGTTCGAATTCCATTCTTGTTGAAAAAGAGATTGGGCTCTCCTTCAATCCCATTTTTCATATAACGTTCAGATCCAATGAGAACGGCGGCTTTCAATGTCTTTAATTGCAAGAATGGATAGCAACCATATTCAGTTGCCAACAGTTTGTCAAATGTTTTAGGATCCAACTGCCACGATTTGTGTGGATAGGCATATTTCCACACCAATTGCCTACTTTCCTCCTCACTGTCGTCTACATCAAAAAGAAATCCATCGTTGGTTCGTAAAAAGGGACAGACTGTGCAATCCCCAGTCATCATACCGTGTACATATACTTTGGTTCCAACTGGACAATCCAACAGGTTTGTGCGGGTAAAATCCTTTAAAACGCCATTTGGCAGCAAAAACATGTACACATGCTCCTTTTCGTACATAGACCTGTACACTGGCCCCTTTTCGTAAATGGGAAACATGTTGAATTTATACAAAAGGCAGTCTTCAAGAGTAAAATGGGCTTAAAAGACTTTAAGTGTCACCAGTTTTGCCAATGTCTTGTAAGAGATACACACCCAACCACCAGATGACTGGATCCGTATTCACCTTAGCCTACTTGCTACACGTTCGGAGCTATCGGAACCATGCCATCAGCGTCCTCGTGTAGCGTTCGTCAGGGAATAACGTTTGGGTAGCGTTCTTACTCTCAAAGAACTGGCAAAAGTGGACAACTGGTTCAGAAAGCCTAAAAGCCTTTCGGTTTCCAGAGCAGAGAAAAAAAATATCTACTCTTTCGTTGGCACCGTTAGGCTTCAGAGCAGAGAGAAAAAATATCTACTCTTTCGTTGGCACCGTGAGGTTTCCAGAGCAGAGAAAAAAAAATATCTACTCTTTCGTTGGCACCGTGAGGTTTCTACTCTTTCGTTGGCAGAGCAGAGCAGAAAAAAAAATATCTACTCTTTCGTTGGCACCGTGAGGTTTCCAGAGCAGAGAGAAAAAATATCTACTCTTTCGTTGGCACCGTGAGGTTTCCAGAGCAGAGAGAAAAAATATCTACTCTTTCGTTGGCACCGTGAGGTTTCCAGATGAGAAGAGAACATCAACAAGATATATTTTAAATCAAAACAGAAAACAAATAAACAAAGATAATATGTGCATACAATTTTAGATTACAAAAAAGTACATACAAATATTTCAAAATATTGGAATGAAATTAATTTCTTAAAGTTCTAATACGTAAAAAAGTTCAAAGGTGTTTTTTAAGTGTTTATAAATTTCTTAACTGGTTTGATGTTACTTCCAAAGGGTACAGTCGTTGGATTGGTCTTAACATGTCTCCCTTTTCAGTTCGCAATTTCACAAGCCTAATTATTCCATCTTTTCCTGGAAAGAGTTCCAGTACTCTTCTTAGCAGCCAATGCAGCCGTTTCTTATCATCTGTACCAATTAACACAATGTCACCTTCATTTATTTTATCTTCTCTTTTGATAACTGAAGAACGAAGCCCCAGATACTCTCTTTTAAATCGTTGTTTTAGATTTTCGCGAACCTTTTGAATATATCTCCATCTCAAAACAATATTAGTCTTTTGAATTTGATCCAAATCAGGAACATCATTTAATGGAATGTCCTGAAGAAACATTGAGGAGTCAGGGTTTTCAACTCTTGTTCCTCGGATATGTAGGTTAACGGTCTGCTATTCATGACCGATTCACTCACAGACGAGTTTGCAATTCCTCGTAAGAAAAACAGGAGCACCCAAGATTTTTTAAAGAGATCCTTCAAAATTCAATTAAGCGTTCCCAGAAGCCTCCCCACCATGGAGAAGAGGGTGGATTAAACTTCCAACGTATTTTCGTGGACTCTAAATTCACTTTCAATTGTAGTCCAATCTAATTGTCTCAAAGCGTTGTTTAGACCTGTGAAATTAGTACCATTGTCTGAATACATTACAGAAATTCGTCCTCTTCTGGCATTAAACCTACGCATAGCTTGGATGAAGTCAGTGGTACTAAGTGAAGTTATTAGTTCCAGATGGACCGCTCTAAATACGGCTCAAGTAAAAAGTACTATCCACGCCTTTTGTTTAGATTTAGTCAAAAAAGGTCCAGCCAAGTCTACACCTGAAACTTGAAAACTGCTGCTACTTCTGTTCGGTCTTTTGGAAGAGGAGGAAAAGGTACCTCAAGATGTTTAATCTTTTGTCTTTTACATGTTAAGCATTGTTTGAGAACACTTCGGACAGTTCTTTTCCCTTTCACTATCCAAAATCTTTCACGTAAAATAGTCAGAAGAGTTAATGTCCCAGCATGTTTGTTAACGAGATGTTCTTGCGCTATAAATCTTCTCACTGCCAGATGTTTCGATGGTAGAATTATTGGAGAAATAAAATCTTTCGATTTTTCTTCATTTATCAATCTGGACTTCAATCGTAATATTCCTTCTTTATCTTCAAATATTAGAAGACCTTTTAAACTTTTTCGTGTTTCTTCATTAGAGTAACATTCCTTTTGTATTAAACGGAAAATAATCTTTTGTGCATTTAACAATTCTTCATTTTAAGTTCAGCACATTTTTTTAAGTCATTGGTCTTTGGTTGGAAACGCAGTATCCAAGCCATAACCCTAATCATCTTTGAAAATCTAGAAAATCTTCTGGCTAACTGTAATGAAATTGATTCTACCTCTATGTTATTAGCAGAGATGACTGACTTTCGTTTTTCTATCTCTACTTCTTTCTCGTTAATATTTACAGCTGATTTCGGCCACTGTTCCTTCGAATTTTTTAACCAATCTGGCCCTTGCCACCACTTGCGTTTCTGAAGTTGTTTAGGTCCACAACCTCTTGATAAAATGTCTGCTGGATTCTGGTCAGTTGAAATATGGAACCAATCTTCCGAAGTTGTCAATTTTCTAATCTCACTTATTCTGTTGGCAACGAATACCGACCACTGTTCTCGACGAATTATCCACGTAAGAACTGTAGAAGAATCGGTCCAAAAGTAAGTCTTGATATTGGAAATTTTTCAGGGCATGCTTCACAGAACTAAAAAGCCTGGCCCCGATGGTAGTGGCCATTAATTCAAGACGTGGTATAGTAATAGTCTTCATGGGAGTTATTCGTGATCTGGCTTGAAGTAATTGAACGGTCACTGAGCCCGTATTGGATTCACTTCTTAAGAAAATGCATGCCGCATACGCTGTTTTACTGGCATCGACAAAAAAGTATGGATACTCAAATTGGATTCCTCCATCACGCCTAACCATCTGGGAATTTTTATATTTTTGAAGTATTTCAGCTGCTTTCCCATTTTAAAAATTTCTTCCTTATTTCATCATTCACTTCATCATCCCATGCTTCTTTTAGTTTTCCAAGTAGCTTGCAGCAAAATCTTAGGTTGAATCATAACAGGTGCCAAGAAACCTATGGGATCAAATACTCGACTAACCAGTGAAAGTATTTTCCTTTTAGTTATCTTTTTCTTTTTCATCAAATTTCAAAGATCCTGAATCTATTTCTAAAGTATCAGAATTTTTGTCCCAAATCAGTCCTAATACTAGTGATGTCGTACTTTCTGAAGGAATGGCGGAACTTTCCATCCTCTGAGATCAAACATTCCTTCTTTCATTACATTATTAGTTACAGATTCAACGAATATTCTAAGTTCGGCATTATTTTGTACACTAGTTACGCAATTATCGACATAAAAACTATCTTGTAATTTTTAAGAAATTCTTCAGAGTAACGTTCTTTTACTGATTCTTTTAATAAATGGTAATTAATAACCGCCATTAAGAGAAAAGGACTACTGGTGACTCCAAAAGCAACTCGAGCATGCCTGTAAGTTCGTATATTACCATCATTGTCATACCAAAGAAATCTTACGAAGTCTCGATCTTTTTCATCTAAAGATATTTGGAGAAAAGCTCTTCTGATGTCTGAAATTACACCGATCGGTTTCAGTCTAAATCTAGCCAAAATAGCAGGAACTGATTCAATTAAATTGTTTCAGTCTCTAAACAGTCGTTTAACGACGGATGGTTATTGATCTTAGCAGAAGCGTCGAAGACCGGTCTTATCTTCATTGAAGATGTTGCGGATGTTTCCTTGATGACAAGTCGGTGTGGAAGGTAATGGATACGAACAGGTAACTCCTTTCCAGGAATTTCCTCAATAACTCCTTCCGCTAACCATTCTCTAAAGACTTCATGATATTTTTCTCTAAAACCGATCTTTTCCAACTTCCTGGTGGTAGATTCAAGTCTTTTTAAGCACAACTCATAATTGTCTGTTAGAAAGGCCCGATATACTTTCCAAGGCATATGGACCTCGTATCTGCCATCTTCCTTTTGCCGGACTGTTTCTAAAAAGTGAGACATAACCGCCTTTTCCTTTTCCTCTCTTGAATTTTGCTCAATAGTATCCCGTATATCAAGCATTTCTAGATCCCACAGTGAAGAGACAGGAATATCTTCTTGAGATAACATACACTGGTGTGCAAAAATTAAGGACGAAGTCGAAAAATTAGCATATCAGCTGAACGAAGAGGCAGAGCGGACAGAAAGACCAATCAGGAGATTAAGTAAGGTGATGTACGGTAGCACATGCGCAGATATGCAGGTAGACGTAATGGGGAGTGTCTGAGTAGTATAAAGCATGTTGTCGGTGTAAGATCAGTATTTCTGGCAAAGAGATTGCACGCCGTATAGCAGTTAAAATCACACCGAGTTGCTGCCTCAGCGAGAAATGGTGAATAATCAATCTGTTAGACGACATCTGGATGCTTTTACCCGAGGTCGAATCATTGGGAAGTTGGAGGAAGGCCGCAGTGTGACAAGTGTGGCTGCAGAGTTCGGAATTGCTCACAGCATCGTTTCACGACTTTGGAGACAGTTTCAAACTACAGGAACAGCTATCCGGGGGTTCAGTAGTGGTCATCCACGAGGAACCACATCCCCGCAGATAACCGTTACTTTGTCTTACAGGCCAGAAGAAACAGGCGGCAGACAGCGGAGAAATCGCTAGACACACGACACAGGCGACTGGACGACCGATATCGCGTTTTACCGTGGCCAGAAGACTGCACGGTGGTGGTCTGTTTGCACGACGCCCTGTACGGTGTGTACCTTTAACGCCTGCCCATCGGAGAAGGCGTTCTCTGTGGTGCCGGGAACACCGGAATTGGAGAGACAATGAATGGGGACGAGTACTCTTTACAGATGAGAGCAGATTCAGTTTGAGTAGCGATTCTCATCGCATACTCATCTGGAGAGCGGGGAAACTGCAATCATCCCTCGAACATCATTGAAAAGGACAGGTATGAAGGTCGCGGTGTTCTCGTTTGGAAGGCATCATGCTTTGTAGTCATACAGACCCTCACATCTTCGACGCAGGTTCAGTCAACGGGACCCGTTATTGTAACGAGATTCTTCTTCCATATGTGCGTCTTTTTAGAGGCGCTATGGGTCTGCAGTTCCTTTTCATGGACGACAATGCACCATGTCATCGCACAGTAGCTGCCGAACAGCTCTTAGAGAGTGAGATATTGAACGTATGGATTGGCCACGTTCTCTGGATCTCAATCCCATCGAGCATGTATGGGATTTTCTCGGCAGACGCTTGGCAGCTCGTACCTTACCACCAGTAACGATTCGGGAGCTTCGATTGGCGCTGCAAGACGAATGGGCAGCAATGCCTCAACAACTCATTGACACCCTCATTCTCAGCATGGGCAGACGCTGTGAAACCTGCCTAGCAGTCAGGGGAGATCCTATCCCCTACTAAAGACCGGATGTTTCTTGCTGGACACCCATCACAGGAATGTTTCGGCCTTTAGTCGCATTGCGCTCCATGCTACTTTTCAATCAAGCTTCTTTTTATCCCTCTGATTTCTTTTTAGTAAGTGTTGCTTACATATTACACATGTCCTTACGTATTGGGGATCTTACGGTATTAAATGTGTTGATTTGGAAAGCTTTTATACAAAGTTATATTGAAAAAACTGTCTCGTCCTTAATTTTTTGCACACCAGTGTAGTTACAATATTCATACTCATCCTTTTTGTCGGTATATCGGGGTACTTACCCATTAAAGTCCAACCTAACTTGGTTTCTAATGCTACTAAGCCTGTCTTTAATTCTTCTCGTCGACCAGTAATTAATTTACCGGCTACGTCTGCACCAAAATTCCTCAATGGGACCTTGTTTTCTTGAATATCTGTTAAGAATATGTTTTTAGTTTTCAATTCATGTATCCAAGAACCATTTTTTGCATAAAATGTCATTACAGATGACATCATGATCTAAAGCATCCAATTTACAAAATATAGTTACCATCAAGACTACTCAAGTAGATTTTATAACACTTGTGTTTATACATCCTTGTTTTAGTTCCGCCAAATAAGGAATGGCGAAATTCCTCTTCCTCTGCAAATTAAAACCCAACTCTTCAGCTGTAGATCTCAAAATATACGATTTTTGTGATCCGAAATCGATGATAGCCGTAGCTTTACGCTCTCTCTTGATACCATGCACATTTACAACAAGAGTTTGTAATATAACTTCATTCGTTGCACGAGAATGTAACGAATCAACTGTGTTTTCATTAATATTTTTATCATTCACATCTTGTTTGAGAGAATCAGACTTATTGCATTCAATATTTGGGCACATGAACTTTACATGTCTTTTTAGAACACAACTGACAAGTTATTTGAGATCGACATCTAGAAGCAAGATGATCTTTAGCCAAACAAATACGGCATAATCCTTTCCTTTTTATTATTGCATTTTTTTCTTCTAATGGAATAAAAAACGCTCTTTACAAAAAGCGAACGGATGATTCTTTTTTAAACATAACACACATATTTCGTTTGGTTCATTAATGAATAATTCATTAGCAGACGGGAGTGAGCGTTGGCTCTCTGCCAACTGCTTGCATTCCCGTTGATAGGGAAATATGTCCGATCTACTTAATTTTATTTTTTTCTTCTGATTGCATTTCGCTCTTTAGAAACGAAACGATAGAATCAAGTGTTGCAGTCTCATTATTTTTCTTTGTCTTTCAAATGAACGCAATATATGGGTCGGTAACGCACTTTCGACTAACGGATATAATATTATTCCACACTGTTCCGTGGTTATACCTAAACTACTTAAAGCCCGAAGTTGAGTAAAAGTTTATTATACACACCACTTAAAGAATCTTGTTTCTTTTAGTAGCGTTATTTAAAACAAGTTTTTATCAACTCGTACATAAAAATCAATAATAATTCATTTCGTCCATATCTTTCAACTAAGCTTTCTATCGCCAAAGGATAGTTTTCATTTGTTATAGGAAAATATTCAATAAGCTCTCTGGCTTCCGATTTAATTTTGTCGATTGAACTAAATAATGAAATTTATCACAATTAGTTAAATTTTTTATTTTCGTGTATGTTTTTAAACTGATTCCAAAAAGGTTAACCAGTCTTTTTAATTCACCTCCAAATTTATACAGTTCAACTTCAGGAAGTCGTGGGTAATTGCTTTATACGGATTTTCGCAATCAGCCAAATGAGAATATTACTATGGGAATTGGCTACCTTCGCTATTATTTTGTTTACTCTTAATATTCTCTAATACACGTTTAGACTTTAATTCTATTCTCAAAAGCCCCTTTCTATATTCTTCTATAATATTAAATTCAATTTTGAATTCTGTTTCATCTGTTAAAGCATCCAAATAATTATTGTATGTGGTAACTCTAACGAGTTCGTATTTGCCTAAGCAAATGCTAACAAACATATCATTTTCTTTCAACGTCCAGCGTTTCATTTAATCAACACACACTCTAACTTAGTGTATGCTTTCGTAGCTTTGCAGTGTGCATACAGTTGCTTTATTTCGTTTAATAATTTCATTTCAAAAACCTTAGCTATATCTTAGTTAAATCATTAAAATCAGTTCATACATTCAGGCGCTAGAATAACATATTTATTCTCATGCTCAAGATATGATTATATCAATAACTTCAAAATGGAAATTAAACATAGAGATAATTCGCTACTACCGTTATCAAAATCCAAACCAAAACCCGCCCTTCCACCAGGGGCGCCAGAAATATAGTTTCTAATACTATTGTTCATGAGAATAATGTGGGGGTTTGGTCCATAGACGACAACGATGAGAAAAGAACATCAACAAGATATATTTTAAATCAAAAATAGCACAGCAAAAACATTAAATTCTTTCATCCATTACACTTTTTACAAAAACAAAAAACGTTTTTCAACTGTTGCCACTCCCTCCCAGTGGAGAAACGCCTACCTCTATGATTTATAGGGGGAAGTGCAACAGCACCGTTAGGCTTCCAGCATGAGAAAAAAAATACTACTCTTTCGTTGGCAGCACTGTTAGGTCGAGCAGAGATTAGCTTCACTCAAAGGCTGTCGAGTATTTAA
The DNA here is from genome assembly GCA_019973935.1 of Trichonephila clavipes. Taxonomy (NCBI): domain Eukaryota; kingdom Metazoa; phylum Arthropoda; class Arachnida; order Araneae; family Nephilidae; genus Trichonephila; species Trichonephila clavipes. Next base: position 1,156 of record BMAU01001448.1, on the reverse strand, counting down.
GCACCTATACAAAAAAAAAAAAAATTTTTTAGCAAAAGTTTTATAAGCTGAGCAGCATTGCTCGCTTCCAGATGGAAGCGACTTCACATCTAGTAAATGATGCTACTGGCTATATTTAGATTTAAAGACTTATAATTATGTCTCAAATATATTCTTCGTAAGGTAGTCGTGTAACCACTCAAACGATTGGAAATCGTCTGTAGATTAACGATATCTTTTCGACAAGCCAGCCCCACACAGGGTCCCAGGACAGGAGGTTTATATTTACACTCAGCATATATTCTTCGTAGGGTAGTCGTAGTATCCACCAAACGATTGGAAATCAGTCCCACAGATTACAACGATACGCCTTTCTCGACAGTTACCCCCATAGAGGGTTCCAGGATCATCAGACGCATATTTATACGCGCGTCTCCGCATCTATTGTTCTGCATAGGGTAGTCGTGTCACCCTCAAACGATTAAATCGTCAGATTACAACGATACTTCTCTCAAATAGGAGAGCTACCCCCATGAGGTTTCTCCAGCAATTTTAAAGGTTCAGTATATTTACATCTTGAAGCATCTGTTCATGTAGGGAGGTAGTCGTGCGCAATCGACTGGTCGATTGGAAATCGCTCCTGTAGATTACAGCAATATCCATTCGACGAGCTACCTCGCATAGAGATTTACACGACCTAGAGACGGTAGCAGTATATCTCGTATATTGTCCTTAGGGTAGTCGTGTAACCCTCAATGATTGGAAATCGTCTGGGGATTGGTAATGTTCACTTTGGCCTCTTCCACGACGATCTATCCTTAATAGGAGGGTCTGTTTCTCCAGGCTTAAATCTGCCAGTAATTCAGGTTCGAGTCCGGCTCTTCTCTCTCCCGGCAAGCTTTGAGTCTTCACGGGCAGGGCACGGCAAGGCAGGATGCTTTCCTTTTTCAGGGCAGTTGAAGCCATATAAGTTGATGGATTATTGGAGCAAATCCATAAGTTTCCAGCAGGGAAGCTCACTTCCCATTCCTGATGACTTGGATGAGTTAACATTAGTTCAATAGCTTTCACTTAGCCCTTGCTGTTAATTGAAAAATATTGTGTTGCTAATTTAGAAATTTACATGAATGATAAAAGAATTTACTTGCTTGTAGGAAAATGATAATTTAAGTGTGTT